>CM044546.2:14441071-14468571 GCA_024416835.2 Perccottus glenii | reverse complement strand
TAAATACCATGGGACAAAGTGTAACCAGCTCTGGAGACTACAGCCATTAAACGGTCTACTACACAGCATCTTCCTCCTCATCAGTGAAATCCTAAACTGAGAAAAATGAGAGTCACACTATAATAACCCAGAATGACCTGATCAATTGCTCTTATACTACCACAATGTAAGGCCACGCTCGAGAGCAAAACCTCTCACCTTCAATAAATGTGATATATGACCTGAAAAAAGACTGACTTGTACAGTTGGGATGACTCTTTATCATCTCTACACAAACACAAATGTCTTCAGTCAACCAAGAATGTCTCCTTTAATCAATACATCTTGAGTGAGCTTCTGTGCTGAAGCATACAGTTTGACAAAGTGTGCTGCTGAGTTTGCTGCTTCTTTGTTATGGTCAATGTAAGGAGGGTGAGCACTACACACAGGCAATAATGGCCTAGTGCTCCACATGGGACAGATGAATTTAATAGAGTAAGTGCAACTACTACAACCTGATTTAAGATGCATAGCTTTGTAATGGGAAATGTGTATGTTTACTATGCATCTTTTAATTTTACTCCATCTTTAATAGACAATATGGACCATAATGTCTATTGTACATGCAGACTTTTATGTCTCACTTTGAAACTACGTTTGTGTGTGATAGTAGCCCAGTATGTGGGGATCTCTGTCCCTTTAGCACCCAGGCGCCAATGAGACAGGACTTAAAAAACTAGGCCAGGACTCAAAGGAAGCCTAACTCTTCTTCTGACAGTTTACATGCTAGTATTACTGGCTGCAGTACCCAATACAGCTTCATTAGTGCGCTTACAGTGAGTGGCAAACTCTAATTACTTGAGTGTCAGTGACTTCTCTAGGTTTCACTTAATGTTCCAACGAGGTAATGTGGAAACCCTTTTAAATAATAAAAAAGGTTTAGACTAACTTCTTTTTTGTTCAGACAAAGCCTGTCCTTCTACATTTGTAGTTTTTTCAGTGGAAGACGTTTATGACTTTGTGGTAATACTATCAATAAAATAAAATAAAAAATAAAGCCTCAAGTCTTTGTGATAAAAATCCATATTCTGTTCAGTGTGAACTTCCTATTACACAGAATTTCCAACAGATTTTACAGACAATTAAATTGTCCTTAAGTTGTATTATGTGGTGGAGGCAACCAATACAGTCTCACCAAGAGAAGAATGAAAGAGGTGGTGTTTAAGTGACAGTGGTACATATAAACTAAAAGATATCAACCTTACCTTGGCGTGTGACCCAAGGTGAGACGTCCCATCAATAAGCCTCCACTGTCAATGCTGCGGTCAGTGACAAACCAAAGGCTGAGTCAAACTTAGCACTGATCTTATCTATTTCCAGCAGGGCACACTCCTAATATAGCCTCTTCTACTTCATAGAAGATCAACCAACCAATCTGTGGATCTCAGGTTCATCACACTGCTGCACTCTGTCCATTTAAGGTCTAAACATGTAAACCAGTCATAAAAAAGGATGATTTTACTTTAAATAACAATTCAAAATTAAATTTACATTTTCTGAAGACTGTTACTATCACTGCTTTTGGCAACTTATCATCTAAAGTCATTTCCCAAGGACTTCTCAAGTATCTTTGAATGATTTCATGCAGCCACACTGGCCTCCTATCTCGACATCACTGTCTCTTTTTATAGTTCAGAAGTAATTCATCACTTTAAAGTGCTGATTCTTTGACATTCTTTGATATAGTGGATGTTCAGTTGGCTTCTGTTCCTTATGATTTTAAGAAAATACATGATAAAGCTGTAGCACTATGGAGTCTCCCAGGACATGCACCCTTAGAAATGCCACGTCTGACATGGTTTATGTTTGCACCTGTACAGTTAACAGCCAGAAGACCCAGCCAGACGCAAATAATCATTCTTCATCTGCTCCTGGGTCTGTGTCTGGATGCTTTTGTTAGCTTTAATACAGAATTGTAAAAGTAAGTTTTGCCACTATCTTTTTGGGAAGGATTTTTAATTTAGATTACTGTTCTAGGATGACTTTATTCATGACTAAAATCAAATATACTCATTTAAGTGGATAATAATCATTGGCCACATGCTACGGTAGCTGATCAATACAGCTTTGAGTTTTGATTGTAAACTCATCTCTAAAAGGTCAACTCAGTTTCATAAGGGCATATTTTCAAAAGGGCAATTACACATGACTCAGAGAAACGTCTGGGCCATCAGCGTTAAGGAGCCGTTTTAAGGATTATATTCCGGTGTAGTTGTGAAATGACGGCTAACACCTTATTCACCATTGTTTAGTCTAAGTGGGGTTGTAGTGGCAAAAAGATCCAATGTGTGCCACTACAGCAGCCAGGGCTTTATAATAAGCATGACATGTGTTCTGTTCCAAGGGTGAGTAAGGAAATGAATGTCCAGACTTACAGATACAGTTTATGGTTGTTTAATGGAGATTATTATCTTATTAATGGAGTTATCCCACAGGTTCCACGCTTCCACAAATGATCCATATAAATGAGACACAGTAAAGCACGGTCAAAAAACTGTAACTGAATAGCTTCCACACCTGACTCACCTGACCTTAAATGAGTGGCTCCTCCCAAAGCACCCAAAACGTATATTTTCACAATAAAACAATCATATTCAACTTATATGCTTTTACAATAAATCATAACATAATTATATAACTTAAATGTACTTATTAAGAATGAATCATAATGGCATCTAGAAACCCAGCCCCTAATTATAAGGTAGGAAAACATTAAGCATTTGTCACATTATACAACTAAGAAATCCTTTTTACATACCCAATGTTCTTCCACCATATTTAAACAAACTATGCAGATAATGCATCAAACAAATACTCAATATTGTATTAATAATAAGGTCCATCCATTCATTTGAAATGTTCAATCAAAAAAGCCCTATCTGAGGCAGCGGTCCGCCTCCACTCCAGTATAGGTCAGGTCAGTGTCTGGCAAATAAGACAGTTTTCAATGAGTCCATGAGTACTGGTTCTAGTTTGAACAGCAACAGGGCTGGACTGGGACAAAAAAAAGGCCCTGCCATTTTTGCTCAGACCGGCCCACCACAATCGGTGAGACACAACCAACTAGTACACCATCCTTGCGGTCCCTGTAGATATGCATATCTACTGTTCCATTCCAAAAAACCCTACAAAGTTGAGAACTAAGTGCCATGGACCAGTGTACCAGTGCAAGTGGACCAGTGTACTCACTCTCTCTTGACAGACTCCCTGGTGATCAAAGGTTCCTCCCTGTCTCTCTCCTCCACTGCTAACTCAACCTGGCTTGACTATACATAAGGACAGAGAGAGGATTACAATTATTTGGAAGAGTTATTAAAAGTACACTTAGTAAGGATCCATTTTGGTTATATAGTCCTGTATTCTTGAAGAGCAGAATTTCTAGATGGACAAAGTGCTCCATGTTATAAAAGCTAGTTAACCCTTTAGAACCCAATATAATGTGGATGTAGAATACTGCTAATTCTAAAAAGAAATGTTTTTTTTTTTTTTCCAATGAACCAGACAGCAGAAAAACTAGTTTACAATTGCAAGTATAGGCTACTATAGCACAAACCCCTCTTTAATATGACACCAAACAAGATTTACCTCTCATTGTTGAGATACTTGAGAAAGAAAACCAACCTATACTACCAAATTACTCACACAAAAGTCCTAAAAATATATGATATTCATATTATTCACTAACCGTAAATATTGCATATTAATGATGTTGGAAATTCATTAGAAACATGAGCAAATATCTACTTCGTTGAATATACAGCTAAACAAAAACATACAGCTTTCAAAATGCAAGGCGGGTTTTAATCCCCAAATAGCATGCGTTACTCGTCGTGGGCGCTTTGACGCAGCCATTCTGAGTAATAATTAAAATAATCAAATGGCATCATTTAAGTTTTTCTAGAGAAGGGCCGTACGGCCATTATGGGTATTAAAGGGTTAACATTAGAATAGTCAGCCAAAGTTGCAATTGAATAAGTTAACTCTGCTAACCTATCTACAAAAACAATGTAAAATAGCTTATGCTGTGTTATTTGACTTTAGCTGACTGAGTGGCTAGTGCAGTGGGTGACAATCTGACAGACTATATAATGGCAACACCGATTAAGTTGTCTTATTATAATATTCATTAATTTAGGTAAATCATCATCTTCTTCGTGGCCCAACCAGGCCCACACACACTTTCCTCCTGCACCCGCCCTGATTAACACTCCCTCCCTGTTAATCATGTAGCTAATATGCTTACCGTTTCAATTACACTCTCCATGTTTCTGCAAAATGTCGTCAGGTACTGTAGGCTTGGATACTGAAGCTACAGCACTAAACATGTCTGTTATTTTTGCACATGTTGAGGCATCAACCTCTAGCATTTTAATTTTTTTGGCCCGCAACTTCTCCGCACCCCCTTGCACTTTTGTTTCTCCATCCTAAATCCACAGATTTCTGGCTCTGAGCCACTAACTGCATCTGACACAAGAAACAGAGGAGGAGGGGTGGAGCCTGTTAAGAGATGATTGGGCCAGCCCAGTATCAGTATGAAAAATGAACCAATGGGCCGCTGTCCCTGCTTTATGGGCCGGTCATTGGCCAATAAAAAAAAAAAAAAAAAAATCATATTATAATGACCGGCCCCCAAGTGCGTCAGCCCACCGGGCATTTGCCCGGTATGCCAGATTACCAGTCCAGCCCTGAACAGCAATCATCCAACCAGTCTTTCGTCTTTGCTTGTAGAGTCAAAGCAGCCAGAACTTAGTGTGTTGTCATTCAGGATCATGATGAGGCTGTGGAAGTTCTGGTTCTGCCTGTCCTTGGTCCATTCCAGTTCTTGACTTCCACTTTGTAGAGATAGATGAGACGGTTTGTAATAATTTGAAGTCTTTATGTTTTCTCTAGTCAAGTTGTCCACATTCAACAGTCTAGTCTGAGAGTTTTCACAATCTTTTTGGTGGTAAGTAGTTAATCTGGTTGGCCTTGACGTGGCATTAGTCTTCTTTTTCTCTAGGCTTGGAGGAAAAAGATGTTATTTGAATCCAAGTTTTCTCTTGATGGTAATTGTTCGTTTAAGTTCTATGGCAGTTAAAGGTAATGATGTCTTTCTTTGTGATGAAGAGTGTTTGATACAGAATCTATTAACCTTTTCTCTTTCACAGATATTTTTGTTTCACAGTGACGACCTGTGCTGTCCATCATCACCTGGGTTTTCTGAGTGGTCCATTTACTGTCCAGCCTACTTTTCAAATGCTTCTGGTATGTCATTATCAATAAAGCAGACCAATTTCAGCATTGATCTCAATCTCACTTTTTGGTGTGGGATGTTCTCTTTTCCAACAGGAATTGTTCTTATTGAGATAGATATATTTTCTTTTTTTGAGTCCATATATTTCCAAGTCTTTTATCAAATTGCCTTTTACCTTTGAGACTTAGTTCAGAGTTTTTAAGACCAGTGTTGTTTTAGATGCTTTGTCATGCAAGCCGAGTGGTTTTTCCAAAGCACCTGTGCAGAAAGTTTCAGAACTTCCTGGATTCAAAAATGCATATGTTTCCACAATTTTGTTTCCTTTAGTTGACCTTACACAAACAGGTAAGATTGAAAGGATGCAGTTGTCCCCGGCCACATTTGAGGAAGATGTTACTTGGCAGCCAGTGTTTACTTGATTAGAGACACTTTTAAGTTTGTAGATGTGAAGCATCTTGGGATTGTTCAGGCAGCCCACCGAGCAGGTAAGTTTTTTTTTTTACAGACTTTTCCAGTTTGTCCTTTTATCAGGCAGATGAAACAGAGTCCAATTTTCTTTAAATTTTCAGTTTTTCTTTATGTGGTTTCTCTGTGACAGTCTGTGAAAATATGATTTTTCTTGCAGAAAAGATATGGGTTGGTGAACGCACTGCTGGATTTATCTGGCTCAGCCTTTAGTTTGACAATGTCTTCTTGGTATACAGACACATTCATAGCAAAGCTACTCCTTGACTTTTTTTATTTTCTTTCAGTGGAAGTGGTTTGAAGGTCTACAAGGGGTGGTGGTGGTGTGTGGGGGGGTCAGTGTCCTTCACCTCTCTCTGGTCTTATACGGGAGCTTTGAGATGATGAGTCTCATGTTGGTTGGACTGTCCAGCTCGTCCATATAATCCATCCTGCATAGCATTGCGACAACTCAACAGAAAAAGTTAAAAACTGTTGAGTGCTTTAGCATCCATAGATTTTATTTGAGGCCAGTTGAAAAGCTTGTCCATCAAAGCAGTGGCAATTTTCTGAGGGTTTCCATAGTAATCTTTTAATAAATGCATTGCTTCATTAAATCTATGGTGAAATGGCCTGTAATGGCAGCGCTTAAGATTTTGGGGTTCACCTCTTGAGTATTGCTCCAGAAGGTAGAGTTTGTCTTCTTTACAGGGGTGTTGTTTTTTTTTAGGCACACGTTTTGCACCTAGCAATTAACTGAAATGACACCCAAGGGTGACAGATGTGAAGCGTCTGGCAGGATGGACAGTGGTGTCACAAGACCTTAATAACCCCTGTCCTGCTCCTCTATTGTTACATCCCAGCTGAATACTCCACTGGAAAAAAATACTGTGTATGCATTATTCATGTTGTTATTTCTCTGTTGATGCAGAAGATTTCTTGTCCTCTTTTTATTATCCAAAAACTGAATTACATTGCAGCCAAACATTTGTTTTATTCCAAATTAAAGACTTTAGCAGAAGATGTGTTGGTTGCACACACTCCTTATGTGAATATGTAACAAGGCAATGTAATTTAAAGCTAGTATCACCAGCGCTGAGTTGGGAAGATAAATGTCTCACACCCTTTCAGCTTTGCTTTAATGAAATCTTATTTGTAGGGCCATACATTTTATGAACAAAAAGCTGCCAACAGCGGACATCTGCTGATTCAAGTTCATAGAAGAAAAGTGATTCAAACACAGCCCCTCTGTGTAATTGTAATGAGAAAGGCTCATTTGATATCAGATCAATCACATGGATGATGGGAGGAGGATGCAGCGCTGCTATTTGTTCCCATTCGCCGGACCCAAATACAAATAAGCACTGAGATTAGAGACAGCCAGGGCAATATGTCAATGTTGTTATTAAATCAAGCAACCTCCAGTTGTTTATTGCCAAGTGAAAAAGCACAGAGAGTCAGCCGACTTGAAAAGAAACAACATGGGAGATTATTGTAAATTCAGAAGCTACATACAAAAGAGATGAATAAATTATTTGTAAAAGGGGTTGTTTATTTTTACATAATCATTAAACATTGTTCTTCATAAAATAAACCAACTTTTATCAACAGACTAACTGAATTTATTTATTAAAAGCCCATGGCTTAAAGCCTGAGAGAAAGATTCATCAGCTTCTGAGTGGACATCAACTACCTTTGCGGTTCTCAACAAACCTAGAGTGATTGCACATACTACTCCAACGTTCTTCTTGATGAGGTATGCTCTCACGACAGCCATAATGACAGCCCACTGAAGGGCCATGGCACTTATTGGAATCCAGGGAAAAAAGCGGTCTATGCTTTTAATTACAATCATTTGTCACCATTATTGGATGTATTCCAATAATGGTGCATCTCAGAGAAAACTTTGCAAAGGCACAGATAGAAAGCTCCCCTGGGTTTCTTTTTCCGCTGGTGATTATAAAGATTACAGAGGACAGTCAAGAAACAGAAATATGTCACACTTCCAAAGTTCAAAGCTTTCAGGACAAAGGCAAAAGTATAGAGAAAGCCTTTATGACTCACTTGGAAAGAGTCCTCCATATTCTCGCACTGACAGGAAACTGGCCTGACACGACACCACTCAAGTGAAATAATGGAGTTTTATTCAGCTCATGTCAACAGGATATCGATTGTTATGATTTGCACAACTTCTCAAACCCAACATGTGAAATCCAATTTGACTCGCTCTATACATCACAGGAGCTCAAGCTAAAGACAAACGAATGAATGCAAACACAGACCTGATTATGTTTTTATATACACAGCTTACTTCTGTGAAAATTTCATTTCAATGTTTTGACACTGACTACCCAAGTGACTTATGGTGTGTTTGCCATTCCATTACCACAGAGTTTTTGTTCGAGGTATGAGAAAAGAATTTAATATTCACTGGTAATGGGACAGCTATTAGCCCATTTCTCTTTAACATGGTGCACCCCGCTGAGCCACGTCCACTGCATTGTTCTCATCAGGGATGTCTCTGCAGTCAGTAAAAGCTGTGAGTGAACTCCTGTGGTCTGGGAACAATGTTAAAACACCAGGATCAATACAACACAAAGAACAGATGGAACAAAGAACAGATACTGTATAAAAGAAGCGGGATAATAATAATAATAATAATAATAAATGACTGTAAAACAACACCAGCACACAATTCTTTATTATCCACAGTGTTAGTGGGAATCTATTGCATTATGCATGAGAACACATGTCCTTGGCATAACTGCAGGAAATATTATAGTTGGATTTTAGTGGCAACATTATTATTCATTGTTGGCTAATTAAAGTCACAAACAAGCCCAACTTGCACACTGGTTCTTTTGCCTTGATTGAAAATAATTACCATATGACGTTTCAAGGCTCTTGAGCTACTTTATCAAAGGGTTTTACAAACAATAACACTTAAGTATTCCATATTTTTAATAAGGCCCTTAGACTCTGCCTCCCTAAATATTTTTATGAATCAGTGTTGCCTAAAACACAAAGCATATTTAGATTTAAGAGTGCTACAATGTACAAGCCCTGAGACAATACATATTGCACTGCTTCTCTCTGCTGCTTCTGTGGGACTGACAACATTTAATTAGAGCCATCTTTAAGAATACAATCTGCGCGCCCACTGGGAGTGTTAGGCACCGCAATCGTCAATATCACAGCCTCGGATTAGAAACATCTGTAAGCCGCTGTCTATCAGAATGTATTATGTGTTATGTTTGCCTCTGGATTGATTGCTTGAGTGATACTTGTCCTTGGTCTCCTGACTCAAATCAACAGGGAGCCTCCTCTCACTCTCGGTAAGCTGATCAGCCACATGTTTCCCGAAGAGACAAGAGGAACTTATGGCTTAGGATGCTTAAGGTTAAATCAATCACCTTCCCTTTCTAAAAAAGCATCATGGGAAATTGCCAAAGGCTAATTGGCCCAGTTGATTGTTGTCCTTTAACTACACGGAGAAGACAACTGACAATTAGAGCCTGTATTTCCTCTGTATCAATGTCAACACACTAAGAGAGGGAGTGAAAAACATTTAATCTTTTAAACCGCTCTTACTTCCTCAAGGTATTATTTATTTCCCAGATAGGTATTGCCAATTAAATTACTCGACAGATCCTAAAAGCCACCATTTGAAATGATGCAAAGAAGCTAAAGAGTCCTGCTGACTCAACTTTGATGATGGATGTGTGATTAGAACCATGGAGAAAAAACAATCCCATAAAGCTGCAGCCGTTTCCAGCGCAGCCATAATGCCTTATGTGTGTCTGCACTTAACAAAATGAACAACATGCTCTCAGATTTGACTGTATGGCTAATCCCTTACTGGTATCTAATAACAAACCTGAAATAGTTAAGAGCTTTTTAGAAACTTAGCTGGATGTGTCTTTACTCTGTGCCAGCTTTGAGCAGACATGATGATTGGATTATGGATGACAGTTACGTCCGAGCTGCTGGATCACAAGCAAATGGCACCAAACAAAAGCAGAAAGGTCAACTCTTCAGCAGGCATCTAAAGTCGAATTACATGACAGTAAACTTGACACGCTTCTGCAACCTTCATTTGATCCTTGGCACCAAATTGGAACTTGACCAATGTTTGACCTCAACAGTGTGGAATATGTCCCTGGGGTGACCATTTGCAGCCGTTAACGATTGGTTACAGCACACACAACACTTTCAATAAGTGAAAACAGCAGCAAAAGTGCTCCCAGCCAGTGCTGACACCAACTCCCTGCAATAAATTCCCATCAAGGACACAGAACAGAAGAACCTTGTTAGATAGACATCAGCCCTAAGACAGTGTGTGCGCTCTGGTCTGTTAATAACAACAGACTAGTCCAAATGGCACTGTGTTCGAGCCCTCTTTAGGCATCTTTTTAATGCACATGTGGCCAGCTGAGGCAGAGAATGATTCATCACTGGATGACACACTGATTAGTCTGCACCCTATGAAACTTTGCACTATATACTTATAGCTCCGCATTGCATCCCTAAAATCTGCATAATGTGGAATGCATCACAAAAAGGGCTCATGGTAGAAATGAAAGTACAGTTCACTCCTGGTTATGCTGCAGTGCAACCAGGCACATCAAATCAGACTCCAAAGCAATCTCTAACAAAAGGAGTTGTTATGTCCACTTAGAGGCCAAGCCTGTACTTAGCCAGCTGCAGTAGAACTCACAACCAGCCTCGGCACAGATTCAAAAATCAGTCCTGCTATATTTACAATTAAAAGTGGCTACTGATGTTTGTTATATGGAAAATCTAAACTCAATTAAAAAAAGTTGCTACTCATATGCTGCTTGCTTTGTCGTTTCTCTCACATTCACAGTACAATGCTCTGGTGATTGTGCACACTCTGATGCAATGAACTTGTTAGATTTCTCATAACTGTGTTTTAAGGTCTGGAGCTCTTACAATCTGTGCACTAGGGGGTTACAACACTGCATTGTGTTTGAACACTCCCAGAAGGACAGATACCCCCCTCTCTGTTTCCAATTTTCCAAGCTTTATCTTCTGCCAGCTGATGCTACAGTAAAACATGGCACAGTGTACAATATTTCCCCTGTACACAAAAGGAAGCCATTTAAAGTCTTGAGTCCAGATGAGAACCTCCCTCACCGTTTGCCACACAAAGACTTCTGGGAGAACCTTTTAGCCTCTGAAGCCCCAGTGGAGCTGCTCAGGTGGCGGGCAGTACAGGACGAGATTGTAGTAGGCCCCCAGCTGTGATCACGTCTGACTGTATGAATGTTTAGCCAAGCATACATATGCACCGTAACACTGTCCCAGGAGCTTTATAAAAAGAGAAAGGTTTTACTTGTGAAAAAGGTGAGAGATGCAAGCAGCGATTTAGACAAAACGTGACTAAAGTGAATACACAGTTGTTGTAAAGCGCTGGTTTGGTGGTTAGTATTGTCCCTTTACAGTAATAGAATCATGAGTTGGGGATTTTTGCATGTCTAATTCTTTCAATGGCAACTTATGATTAAAAAGTTGTTAAAAGTTAGTGGAAGAACTTTGGGATTATTTAAATTCTTAAGGGCATAAGTGAAAGATGACAGACACATGATAAATAAAAATGTAAATTTGATTAGCAAAAGTAATTTTTAAGATAAGATCATGATGATTCTACAACCAAAGTAATATGTATATTGCCATTTGATAATTGAAACTTGCAACTTCAAAAAAATCTACATAGATAAGATAACCATCTGGAACAGTCTTCACATTGTTAGACAGATTTAACGGTTGAGACTACTAGACCACTGCTATACATGACTGCACCCCATTTACAATACCCTTCCTCTTCAGGTTATACTCCATCCATCATTACTGTATTGTATATATATGTATTGAGTAAAAGATTAGTAAACTGGAGATTCTCTCTATTCTGTTGGCGACTAAACTGTGAGAGACCTGTGATGCCAATCTCATTAACAGTCAAATGATGCTCCGCTCTTTGACATCTGTATCATCTCGCCGCGGAGAAGGATCAATATTACGTCAGCTGTTTCAGAAAACAAATGCAGTACGCAGGGAAGTAAGCTTGAGCCTGCCGCTGTTTGCTGAAGCATATAAACTGTTACTCCGAGCATGAGAGTCACAGTTTCCCCAAATGAAAACATTGCTCCCATGTGGCTTCCAAATAACACTGCCACAGCCAATACACAGATGCTCACAGCTCTGTGCTTCATCTAAACACATCCCCAAGGTCGGGTCACAATTTTCCACTAGGAAGACTTGATCGCGTTTGTCTTTAACAGAGCCTTTAAGTGATTCTCCTAATTAAAGTAGATAAGGTGCTTACTGAACAGTGTGATGGATAGACCAGGTTCTGGGCTCACAGCGCTTAGTATGGCACTCGTCTTTATTTAATGAGTCAACTGCACCACATCCAATCTAAACTGTTTACTCAGTCTTGACAAATACGATGCCCAATGACCTTCATTACAAGTATACAATGGCTTTCCCCTGAGTGCACACAGAGAGGCTTAGACCACATCTATGATAAAAGCCTAGGCAATACCAGGCAATATCAATATTAGTTTCCTGTGACTTAAAACAATCCATTTCTTCATTTACATTGGAAACTTCAATTAACCTCCCAAGCTTTGCAATTGCAGTCTTAAAAGCGTCAATGGTTTTAAGATTGTTACACAGAATTCTGAGTGTTGGAAAAAGCAGTAATTTCCGTAAAATGATAACTTTTGACTATAAGATGAGTTTTTTTCGTTTCTCTTACCCTCTGAGAAGCTGATGAGACCTAGAATGTGGAGCAGCTTGATGGATGCGAACACCAGCACAACAATGCCCACCGTCTGTAGCCCCTCCGTCTCCCAGATCGCACTCAGCATTGCTCCTCCCTCGGGCCACTCGGCACCACCATAACCCGAGCCCAACCCGGAGCCCGAGCCGGTCTCGTCACCCTCGGGAACACCGCCAGGACTGGCGCCGCCACCTGTCCCCGAGCTCCAGTTGCCCCGTACCCACTCCAGCGCTACGCCGGCCACACGCAGGGGCCGGCCGCCTCGCTGACACCCGCCTCTCGCCAAATCCAGTCTGGGCAGCCTTTAAATGGTCAGCTTTGGCACACACAAGAAAAAGCTGAAAGTTTGTTTGGGAAGCTATCACAAAGTCTCACAGGGTCACGAGTGGAGTCCAGACGCTGCAATGCCTCTTCCTCCTGCCTCTTACTTAAAGAGACGTCTGAAAATCGAGAAAATCAGGAAGATCAAACTCTTCTGTGACAGTTTGTGGTAGTCTCTGTCTTTCAGGCACACTGGCTGCCTCGCTACAAACTAAAGCCAGGGAAGATGAGAGAGACTGGATATGAGTGAGAGGAGGAGGGGCAGATGAGACGGAGGAGAGGAGGAGTGGTGCTCCAGGATGCACTGCCTCTCACAGCGTACATGTACAATTAACTTAAAACTGCTTTGAAGAGGATTACTTCAGCTAATTGTGTGCCAACCTTGACCATTTATGTGTAAACTTGCTTTCATCAAGTAATTACAAACTAAAAACACACTATAGAGGTTTTTAATAATTATTTATTTATTTGTATTTTGAACCATCACATTTGGAAAGCAGCTACCTGGATAACTGTGATTTTATAACCCTTAACCATAAAATATTTAAAAAGACATTTGTAGAAAGTGGCTTTTAAGGATTTGCAGCCCATTTTAGGCACACATTTAAACACAAATTGAGACTGAAAACTGCTGCAGCAGTCCTAAAGAGGCGGGGGTGAGGGAGGTAAGGATAAATGAATGGGGGAGTTGAATAAGTGTCATTTACACATGAAATGTACAGAGGGGGGATAATACATTTAGTGAATTCATGTTTGTGTGTTTGTGGCGAATGAGAGGACACCACCATCTACTGGTTCCACGTAGACTGTAGTTATCACCACGACCAATCACGTCCACACAACCAATTTTATGTGACACTAAAACTCCATCTTTTTCTTCACTTATCCTCGCACTGGATTTCTCCCACTCTAAATGCAATTTCAAACACACATTCCTGAGTTATAATTCAACAAAAATCTGCCTGCCTTAATTCTATCTACAATAAAGCTGTCCATATTTGATTAATGTAAATATACAAAGCATCTGTACCACCCAAGTTGCTAAATTACTTAGTGAATAGAGAGACTGACCTAATATAATCTCAATGATAAAAATGTCATCTGGAAGCAGCCTGTTCAAGTCAGCTCACATAAACTCTTTTGGAATTACGTGACAAATAGAGTAGGGAGTTGTTTTCTTTTGAAAAATAAATAATTCCAGACAATATATTCTGACAAGGAACAAGCAGCCGGTCATATGTGAGACTTGTTTTTTGCTCCCTGAACTGTCGTATTCTGTGGCGACTTCTGAAGCGTGCTATCCATTTCACAGCAATGCTGCCAACAAGTGTGCACATCAATGGCAGCTCAGTCGCATCTTGCAATCATTAAAGTCACATTGAGAGCCACATTGCCAACAGGGGCTTTGTTTTGCGCAATGTTAACAAGATTCCCGAAGGCAAGAAGACACATTGCTGGTCCTCAGAATATTAACGGTTAATAAGGCATGCAAAAATAATAGGCCTATGGCACCCTTTTCTAAGCACGGACATTCTGTAACCAAGCAATAAATTACTGAGGCAACAAGGGTAAATGGGAAACGGGAGGTTTTTTCCACTAAGGAATAAGCGTCCAATATTTAGAGTCATTATTTCCATCAACACGTTGACAGCTAAATATTACACTGAACATCTTCCATTAACGATACAGAAATTCCTTACAATCAGCAGAGCAGCTGTGATAGACACATATCTCAGGAAATTCTGCATTTACAGAGCAGGGCTGTTTTTCTTTACAAAATTAAAATTACAAAGTGGGTTTTATCTGGGATAAGAAAATGGAAGCTGAAAAAGAATGTCATTGCTATAGTTTGACAGATATTGGACAAATTCCTGAACTATACTTTTTCTTCAAGAATGTTTTACAAGCTCCTCAGTGATACCTAGTCACTACTTGCAATTTATTTCTTTAATTGAAAATAAACTATAAACTGAATCCTACTGTGTTGTGCCTTGAGCAAGGCACCTGACTAGTTCCAGTCAACACAGCTGGTTAAATGAGTAAATGCTTTTGCTGGGATGCTAGCTGGAGATTGCACCAGTATTCTATTCAGAGGGAATTTTACTGCCAACTCTCATCCGCTTAGCATTTCACAAACAGCAGAGAAGCAAAGGCCAAATAAGCAGCTTGGCTAGAAAATATAAACCAAACCAAGTATAGACAAGCTTAAGTTTTACTTAATAGAAAAGTTTCTATGGCTCAAGGTGCTTGCTTTAAGCTGGTGTAGAACAGTACAAAAAGACTTACTCGAGATTAAACATGCCATCATATCTTTATAAAAAATATATATATATATATATATTCTTTGTTGCCTGAAATGTCAGGCTGCATCTAGGTCTGGGATGTCACACGTCCCTGTTTAAATCCAATATCTGAGAAAGGGATAAGGATAACTCTAAGTGACAAACCTCGTCGTATTGTTCACCTGCCACTGAAGACCTTTAAACACTGATTTTACACACAGACTACATATATTTCCAGTCACTGATATAAGTTCCACACTCAATCCTTCACAACACATACACCACTTTGTCTCTGAGCTGTTTTTTTTTAAAGGTTATAATAAAGATTTTATATGTGAAAACAAATATGTCCATTAGTATACTAAAATGATTAGACAAAATTACTGTCATGGTAATAGTGCATTTGCATTTCTAGCCTCATAAGGCTTAGAACAATGGATAGAGATAACAGACAATCACGTAATGTCCCTGTAACAACCTCTGAATTTGTATTACCCGCATGCATAGTTCACCAAACAACTTCAGAGAGCAGAAGAGTGTTAAGTACTTGACCAGCATTATCTCAAAGCACAGGATAAAAGTAGAAGTTGGGTTGGATGTAACCATCATCAATCAAAGCGGTGCAATTTGTAGGCAGCGAGACAAAGATGTGCTGGTCCCGCTGTTTACAGATCGGCTCGGGTACAAGTGGCTGATATAATTAGGCGACACCTGCAGCGATTTGCTCAGGCATGCAAAGCACTATGATTGTTTGGGTTATGTTTTCCTGGGCACATTAAAATGAACCTGTCATATTTACAGAAGCGGTGCTTGTGAAGAGGAAGGCAATTATGATCTGTGAACCGGGACAACCCTCGGCGAAGCTGCGTGTGCAATCAACCACAGATTACCACAGAACTACTACCGTACAGTGCTCTCACTCTGCCAGGTTTGAGGGTGAATTTATGAAAAACTCCAAATTCTCACCCTACAGCACACCAACACAAGTCAGTATTAAATCCACACCCAGGAGGAAACAACTGCTTTTCTGCTGGGCTTGGACCCACTTAGGATATGATGTCTGAGCTCATGCAGATGTATTATTACCTGACATGATATAAAGTCTGCTCTTAGTTGAAAATCCTTAGATTTATTTATGCTGGTCCCAAGTGCCTTAAAGCATGTGTTGTTTTTTTCTTCTTCTTGGCGCCAACCAGTTTTAAAATGGCCACTAACAAGAACAAAGCTCTTCTTCCATATAATGATGCCACCTACAAAAGGATAACCTTATTATTATATAGTAATAATAAAAAATAGCTACATGTCTGAAACAGTTGTGACAGGTCTATAGCCCAGAGGATGAGCTGAATTGTAGGGGAAGTCGCTGGCCGTCTGTCAGTGGACGGTAAGATAAAGCTTTGGACAGTGTGCTGGAGCCGATTACATTGACCTGGCTCACATGCGTCTTGGGCACATTGGCAGCGTCAGGGCTTTCTGACAGCGCACAGTGGACGACGTGCGAGGCCAGAGAGAGCAGAACATGGCCGTCTTATGATTTACAGTGAGGTTTTCCTCAGCTACAAAGTGCCAGTCAAAGCCAACTTGAGTGCAGAGGTCAATGGAGAATATGCATTAGCGGGAACAATAAAAAAAAGAAATAGGACAAGGGGAGCATAAAACAGGAGACGGAGTAGAGCACGGCTGGAGCCACTGTCCAGAACATGAGATATGACAGAAACCAACCGTGAGTAGAAATCAATACATGGGGTTATTTCTTGGAGAGATTGTGAACATAGTTAATAAACTGCCTGAAAGAAAACGCACAAATGCAAGTGCTTATGTTTGATTAATGGCAAAGCTATGTAGCCAATATATCAGTGTAAACATCATGTTGAAGCTTAGCGGTAATACATGTGAGAAAGCTCTGTTGAGCTTTGAATCAGTGCTAGTACTGCTGAGAAAGGATCAAAGGAAAAATATGAAAACTGGCCTTAATTTTCATTTTCTAATAAATAAAATAATTGCACCAAAATCCTTTTACTTGGAAATGACTGCAACAGTAAATAGCACCATATTTCTGTAAGAGTTATATCGAGAGGTGGCAAAGTTATGTGTAAAGGTTGTGCATAAAGCTGATAACATGTGTTTTATGTGCTGTGATATTCTAACATGATTACATGGTTTACATAAAATAAATATAAAAGCATCGGTCCAAATCAAATTTAAGGGATTAGAAACTAACCTGCTGCTTATGATTGATTTTCAGAGATGGAAGGATACCTGGCTTTGAGCTGTTCTCTGCACATAACTTCATTTTCTTCAAGAGGTTAAATAGCTCCTGACATTTGCACTAATCAAACTGACATATAGCAAATGCTTGCTTTGATTGAAGCTAAAAGACACGGGGTACTCTTTGATTTAAAAAACAATTGTTCAGTATATGTGGGATTTACTCAAAGATATTACAGAGTGCCTTATTTGGTTGTGCTTTCATAAAACCTAATAGTGGATGGATTCATCAGTAAACCATGGCAATATTGTGTTAGTTTTGGTTCAAACATTTTTCACGGTGAAACACAATCTGCATTTGTGTACGAGCCTACGGAGACCACAGAAAATAAAAGCTCTGAACATGAGGAAAATGAAAAACAGGAGCTAGTAGATAATAGCTCTATTAGAATTACTGTGATGGATGAGAGTGTAAAAATTAATGCATGAGAAACACAGCTTAGTGTTCAATCCAGAGGCAACATCAGTGTTAAATAACTAATACAGAGATAGTTCAATTAGATTCGATTTTAAATAAAAAAAAAAATGTAAAGGAGAAATATGCATCTGTTTCTTATTTATGTTTTATAGACAATTGGGACTGACAATGCAGCATACTGTTATCAGAACACAGAGAGCTTCAACCTTTTCTACCTTCCCAAATGAGATTGACTCTTTTGATTGTGGTAGGGTCTTTTTTAACTGTTGGACAATTTTACACCTAGTTAAGTAGTACACGATTTTAAAGACCCAAAACACTAAAAATGGCTTTATCAAAATGAGACAGACATTCAACACTCTTCTGGATTAAACCTGGGTAATGTCTGTTGTTAATAGTAAGCTCTGCTGCCCTCTGCTGGCACGTCAGCTAAATGTCACAGGTTTCTCAAGTTAAAATCTACAAAGTTTCAGGCACTGCTTATGAGACTGAGTTAGTCAATTATGAAAAAAAATGTTTATCATAATAACAATTATTTTGTGAATAGTTCGGTCACTCAGGAGGAGCTCAAAGTAGAGCCGCTGCTCCTCCACATTGAGAGAAGTGAGCTGAGGTTGCTCGGGCATCTGTTTCGGATGCCTCCTGGACGCCTGCCTAGGGAGGTGTTCCGGGCATGTCCCCCCGGGAGGAGACCCCGGGGAAGACCTAGGACACGCTTGAGGGACTATGTCTCTCGGCTGGCCTGGGAACGCCTCAGTATCCCCCCGGAAGAGCTGGAGGAAGTGTCTGGGGAGGGGAAAGTCTGGGTGTCGCCGCTTAGACTGGCCCCAGATAAGCGGTAGAAGATGGATGGATGGCACAATTATTTTGGTCATTATTGAAATCACAATTATTTTACACAATTACTCATTGAAGTATGTTGGATTTATTGAGCAAAACAGTGAATTCTCCTTAAAATAAATATATTCAAAGTATAAAAAAAAGCTTAGAAAATACACAGAAATAATAAATAAGATAAACAGACACTGTCATGTTGCAATTATAGCACATAATGCGTTTTAAAATGTGTTCAGGCCAAAATAACGTGCACAACAGACTGTGAGTAAATTGTTTTTTCTTGATTGCATAGGTTTTGTGATCATTGGGAGCCAAAATTGAAAATTTGATTAATTGCACAGCCCTACTCAGAGCTGGGTCTTAATAATAATAAAAGGCTTATGGTTATTCCAGAGAAACAAAATTAATGTTATACCCATTCTTTTAAAGATTTTTACTGCTATAAATCATAAAGATGTTCATTTATTTAGAAACAAAATAAGTAATCCAAAATAAGTAATCCTAATATATGCAAACTATTTCAGTAGAATGTAGTGAACAGAAAGCAAAGAGCCAGTTAGTGACAGCTGCCATGTGGAAGCTGTGCTGTCGTGGTGTAGGGCAACAACCAGAACAGCTGAGGTTTTCATCACAATGAACTCAAATAAATGGTGAATCACATCCAGTCTTCACACAGACTTCTCTCTGTTCACACTTCAACAGAGAGGAGCAATAATGCCTTTTACAAATCTTTCAATAAACCCTCTGATTGATTTGTTAAAGACATTTAAATTAAAATAGGCTTGTCTTTCTTTTTACAAATGTATTTTTAAACCAAGATTAGCCTCGTTCTGCAGGGAAAGTGCCTTATAAAAGACTGTTGCTGCGAGCTGGCAGATCTGGCTGCACTAGTGGCACACCAAAGTCACTCAGTGCCATGGCACCAAACACAAGCACAGAGATGGAAAAGAACCATTTGCGTCCGGCTGTGTTTCAAATCTATTTTTAACTAAAACCGGGAGAGCGCCACAGAGTAATGAGCAGCTCTTCTTATTCTCGATGCATCTCAAATTTAAGGAGCTTGTACAAGCAATCAGACCAAAATAGCATCTTTTCAACTTGGCATATCCAATATTGAATCTTCAGGAATATTTACACTGTTTACAGGTTCTTTAGAGAAGTCATCAAAAATAAAAAAAATTAATTGCACATTAAATAATAGTCCTGTGAGTGATCATTCACACTTTGTTCAGCTTTTTGACGGCGTGTCAACATTTTAGCATTAAATAATTGGTGTTTACCATAAATGCTTACATCAATCACATAGCACAAGTTTAATCAGAATAGTCATTCTAAGAGTTCCAGGCATGCTGCTGGTTAGAAATTGTGCTTGAAAAATGTTCAAATGCCAAACATCAGTCACTATGATCTAGAAGCCAATTAAGAATTGGATTTATTTAATTATATCATATCTGAAATATGTTTCTGTTTGGTGAGGCTGTTACCAAAGGGGCTCTAAGTGCTTTTGGTGGAGAGTTCTGGTGGGATATGTTTGTTTGCATCTCACTTTTGTAAAAGCAGCTTGGCTGCCGGTGGACTAAGAAGAGTATAAGTATATACATAACAGGTGTGTTTAGTGCCAGGAAGGACCAACTCCTCAATATTAGTCTCACACTTTGGAAGAAAGTGTGAAGAGAATCTCAAGTGACCATCATTCTATTCATTCTATTGTTGTCTCTAAAGCTACACAGAAAAGAAAGTAAGAAAAGTGATCAAATGCTATAACAGTTTTAATATTGCTTCATGATAATCCACTTGCCGACTGTTCATTATAAGCCTTATTATCAGCTTCTTTTTGTGTTTAACCTAGTCAGTCTGAGCATGTCTGTCAACATGAAACACCATCCAAACTTTCTACAGCCCTCTCCAAGCTGTACAACAAGCCAAGTTCCAGCTGCCACATTCAGCAATCAACTGTGCCACTCTCATCTGGATAAACCAGTTAGCACAGTTGATGCACACTAATCTGATCCAATTTGGATTTAATTTATTTAGTATCCAAGTGGAAAAAATGTGTCAAAATGCTACAGAGGCATCTGGATGCAAAGTGGTAAGACAAGACTATGCAAGCACACATTACACCTGAAGATATAAACTGGTTTATGGACACAAACTACACAGCAGTTCAATAAGTACATTCTTCCCTGGTCAATATGTCAAGTTCACATAACATCAACAAGTGGTAGGAGTCGGCTTACCATAATAGGTGCCTTCTAACAATCCAAACTGCTCCAAAACCTTAACAAAGAGGACCACGACCACCAGCACAGCAATCATTTCTAGACCCTCTAAGTTCATATTCATCATGTCGCGCAGCTCACTCAATCACTGGCCATGGCCTGAGACACAGCGCTCAGCCAGCAGTGCCCTCCACGGCCCATTAAACTCCACTTAAGAGCCACGCATCTCTGTCTCTGATAAGGCACTAGCACAAGTCGGAGAGGGAGGGCAGGGGGTGTGGAGGAGAGAGGAAGGAGGGTTGATAGAATGGGGACGGAAGGAATGGAAAGAGACAGACGGGAGGAAAGATGAACTTGATGGGAAAAAACAAACAAACAGTGAAGTAAATGAATGGGAATGAATGAAGCATGTGCAACAAGAACTGCTGATTTATGCACATGACAAGCAGTTCTCTTCCCCACAATCTATACTTTTTCTCGATTAAAGCCTAGATTAAATATTGATAGATTCTCACCTAAAAGCAGTGCTTTTTCAGATAATTCAATAACTTTTACTCTTTATGTGACTTGCTTTTCTAAGAAACTAATAATGGGAGTGATTGAGTCTAGCTTAAACAAAGGAAGCTGTGGGCAGACGGATGAGTGTAAAATGTCAGCTGAAGAAATAACCCAGGGCGGCTGACCTCCCCTTCACTTGGACTCAAAATAAAGCAGGAAACCTTAAGGGAGAGATGACAAGGTAGAGGTCATGGAGAAAGACAAGACGGCGAGAAGAAAGAACTCAAGGTTGTGGGCAAAAACACACCTGCGGTTGGCAGCAGAGATCGGATGGAGACAAAGAAAACCGCTAATACATGACTTTAGCCCTAACATTAACGCAGATCTGTCTTTGTAACCTGGATGTCTGACATTGACTGCCAAAGAAAGCAGCTTGTTTTTATGATTCTATAATTTAAAAACCATCAATGTCCAAGCGTTATCCAGTCCACAACCCACTGTGCACGCTTTACAAGCCACAAGTGACAATGGAGTTTCTAATTAAAAGCCTCTCAGATAAGACCCCTTCAGACCCTTAGAAATGATCCCATATTTATCTTCACAGACCGCTTAGCTGAGCATTCTCATTTATCCCCCTATCAGTTACTTTTATTTATTTGTAGGGGCTGGGCACACTCCAAATATAGAGTCCCAGCCCATTGACCATGTGGGCCATATTAATGGACAGGACAGGACGTAGAAGTCACTGCTATGTAATCACTTTTTAAATTGATTACTCGAGTTTCAACTGCACATTCTGCACCAATAAAAAAATCTACCATCGGAACATGACCTTATCTAAACTACACTTCTCTCCAATCACCTCCAAACTTTAGCATAGGGTGTAATCAAGGCGCTAATAGACTAATGAATATAATCAAGGCTCGTGCATGTCATCAGCACACAGTATGCCGTATCAATCAGTCTGTGATTGGTGATGAAGGTAATTGCCAGCAGTGGGAACTGTGGTGTGTTGTTTAAAGCTGGCAGCATTCACTCTACTGTAAATCCTCAGCAACATGCAAACACATATTCACACATATATTGAGAAGCTACCCTTTATGCATTATTATATAATACTCCCCCAATCTGTAAACAATGTATAATTGTACTCTGCAGAAATGCTTTAGACAACCCCTTAGTAATCTGCATGTGGTGCATAAAGGCTTGTTTATACAGTATCTCCAATAACTATGTGCCTAGAGGCAAACAGCTGGAGGTGCTGTGTGAACAAAAGTACTGTTTCAAATGAATGCCCTGAGACCCTTCCAGACAGTGTCAGGATACAAATGAAGCACACTGTAATTAAAAATCTCAAAAAAGTAAAGACTACAGCTAACTGCAAAGCAACACCACTCTGGCAGTGAACAACACATTTACTAATATTTTGATAATATACAAAAAAAACAAACAAAAAAAAACACAATTTTTAAACAACATTGTTCCTACTCCTCTTACTTTACATTGACAAAAATTCAGTTAAAAAATTTACACTGTGGGGTCCCTCGGTGGCTCCCCTGGTAGAGCACATCTGTCCAAATGTAACTTCCCTGTCTCTCACCTTGTTTTCGGTATGTCTATACTAACTGTCAAATAAAAAGGCAAAAAGCCCCAAAGAAATCTTAAAAAAATTAAACGCTGAAAACCAAAAGCTGTTTGTGTGAGTTACAATTGAATTCCTACCTCCTGACAAAGTACACTGCTGCAGCATCAGGTTAAAATAAATCAATGCCCTCCATTTGTTTGGTGAAAGAAGGCACCTGTGTCTGTAACCTTCCTCTCATGTGGTTAAATTCAAATTAATATGGTTTGAGTTTTGTTAAGTTCCCAGCAATGAGTTCACAAGTTTATAGTAGTATATAATAAAAAACATCTGACAAACATTTATGTAAATCAAATAAACAGCAATAAAATGTGGTGTTTAAATGCCAGGGACATTGTGGGGAAAAAGCGGTCTAAGCAGGAGGCAGACTGAGTAAAGTCCTTTAACAGGTGAGTACGTAATCAGTAATTTTACCTTTACAGGGTTGTTGTCCCAGTCAATCTGTATTTTAACTAAAGCAAAAACACAAAAAACGTAAACCAAAATACATAGAAAACTCAATTAACTCAAAACCAGTTTCCCCCTCTCCCCATGGTATAACCCATGACATCAACAAAGCTTCAGAATGGCTGCAGAAAGGACACATCTCCTTTTTGTTCAAACCATGTGGTGGTACAGGTAGGTGTGTGGACTGTTTGGATGTACATGCATATTTTTAAATAAACATTTTTAACAAAATAAACTAAACATGTGTAAGTGTGGTAATTCTAGATATGACATATATTGTAAATCCTATGAAAATTAACAAATAAATACACAAATGAAATAAGTGACAAATTGAACAATGGTACAAAGTGAACACAACCCACTTAGTCAGACATACAGATCAGCGTCAACAGTTTAATATTTGACTCCATTATTGACTAATGTCTTCATCAGTCATCTGAGCCAACAGGTGCTCTCTTCACACATTTGAGTTTGCACTGAAAATTGACACCACAGATGACAGCATATCACATTTCATTTCGCCAAAAGCACAGACTTGTTTCCAGTTTAATAAAAAAAAAAAAAAACTGCATTAGATCCTAACACTGCAGTAAGAACATGTGACAACCTGCTGCCATCTAGTGGAGTAAAGGGGTATATCAAAACTTTGATAGTGACTTATCTTGTAATTATCGATCAATTGTATGCTAAATAAATATTGTGGACACCTAATAGAAATATATAAATCAATCAATTATTCCAAGTAATACGTTCATGTCTGCTCCCTGGGGTCTGTTGCTGTTTTGCACATGTAAGCAGGAACTGTGCATGTGACTAAGAACACGCTTATGTGGAGTGTTCACAAGCAGTAAGATGGGGTCATTATTTCAGGCCGTCTTTAGAGAGCCTTTAGTGAGGTCACTGCGGCCTGTGGGATTGGAGTGATTTTTCACCGAACAAACTGCTGCTGAGTGTCATGCCAAGATGGAAACTCTATGCTCGAAAGCCAACAGCTGTGGCTTTGCTTTTTAATTTAAATGCTAATTTAGAAAACCCAATACAGCGACTTTGAAAAGGTTTGAGATTACATGTTGGTGATAAAAAGAAAAAAGTAAGCAGGACAAAACTAGGAGTTGCATACAGTAGGGGACCATTTCTCATTTGAAAGTTTAAGGGGAGTCCCTGTACATTAGCATAATAGAGAGTGTGTATTTTTCTTCTACATTTGGATGAATGAAATTTTTCTCCACATTTCATTATGAGATAATGCACCACAGGGGGACAGCAGATTCAGACACAGTTTCTTCAAATGCAGACCAAGTCTCAAAAAGTGACTGACTCGGCACTTCCTTTACACTTGTGAATTCAGGAGTTTAGAAAAGCATGTAGCCTTTACAAATGACCTCTTGGCTTCACCCGCGATAGAGGACTTCTCATTAGTATTTAGTTAAAGCTGTGATAGGGCTCAATAGCCTGCTACCTGCAGTGAGATGAAGAGAGAATACTAAGAAAGCATGGGCACAAGTGTTCTCTCAATCTTTCACGCTGTGCTGCCCATCCACACGTCCTAACAAGATGAGTTGTGCTGTGAAAAAGCAGCATGGCACAGTTGGTTGGTAAGATTGAATACATTCAGTTATTTACTGTAGCCATAAACTGCATATTGACATTGTGGCCATAATGGAAGCTTCTTACAAAATAGAAAACAGCTTGTTTTTCACGTGTTTACATTTGGCGGGCATGGTGAATGGTGGTATGGCTACCCCAAAACTGACAGCTGCTCGCCCTGTGGTTGGCCATAGTTTTGCCTTGGTTCTGTAAACACCAGAAGGCCTGGGTTTATGGCCAACATCAAGAACTACACTGGATGTCTCTCTTGCATCTTGTCTTAAAGCAAAAAAAAAAAAAAACAACAAAGCTCACAGCGGACTTCACAGTTCACACACTTGCTGACATCCACTGAGCGTAGTCATTGGCTAATGTTATGTTTCTACTACTTTGTCAGTCATTTAAATGTATTTTAGTGGCGCAGAAAACACAGCTGCAATGTAATTTAGCAGCTGGTAGCAGCCTGAGTCATAGTTAATGTTTTTCATTTGAGCGGCGTTACTTCGAAGTGCTCCTATTTCACGCCTACACAAACTCCCCTCTAACAGCTCTTTACAGCATAAACAGGCAGAGATCTTTACAGAGCAAAAAACACAAGGACAAATGGATTAAATCAATGCCATTCTAGTGACACTAGACGCAAAAATGGGGGAGTTTTGGAAAGGACACGGAGGGCAAAGCTCCTAAATGTGCTTATGGGACCATTGTCTCTTGTCATGTCCATAAGTGCAGCTTTGAAAATGAATCAGAGTGGGCAGTGGAGTAGTGGAGGTCTTTCCAATTTTTCAGCATTTTGTCCTTCCCTAAAGAGCACCACATTGTGTAAAAGCTTTTGAATTCAGGTAAGATGCACCGCTTTGTTTGTAAGGCTCATTTAGTCCAACAACACAAGTACACAACTACATTAAAATTCAAATTTAGTTCAAATAAAAAGCATTAATAATCCCTTAGAGGAAATTCAAATCCTGTAAAAAGCCTCTTCTTTATTTGGTTTTATCTTTGCTTCCAACGTTTCCGGTTCATGTATAGCATCTGGTCTACTGTGTCTCCCATGTATGCCTTTTCTAGGTTCCATTGAAAGTGCTTACATTGCTCACATCTGTCCTTTCTGATCTATTGCTTTAGAGCGTTACATAGTTCCTCATTTAGACAATTCCTGAGTGAATATGACTTACTGCACATGACAAAGTGTCATCCATTTAATCCCTGTGTTGCTACACCACTAAATATAACCCTTGACAGTTTTACTTGTGCGCCAGCCAACTACTAAATATTTAATTGTTCTTTAATAAAGAGTAGACTTCCGTAGCTTTTGTTACAGTGACAAGCTGTAACAGTGATGCTGATCAACACATTATTTTCAGGGAAACCTTAAAGTAACATAAGCTGGTGCCCCTGTACGGAGAGTTGATGCGACATGCTCTGTGCACTGCCGGAAAACCAATATTGGAAAGAGCAAATGGAAAAAGTCACGCAACTTTGTGGAGTGCACACTACACTGTTTAGTAAAGTCAATTTCATGGACCAGTGGTGTATCAACATAGATTCACATAAACAAAGAAAACAACAAGACTTTTAGGAAAGATGGAAAAAAAAAAACAGCAAAAAAAATATTGCCCCGGACACAGAAAAATCCCAATTTTTTTTTTCATCTGCTTTTTATTCTGCCTACCTGTTGTCTTGCGTCTTTGTTTCGGCTGGAGAGAAAAGATGACCATTAAAGCCCCCATGATGCCCTGCAGACTTTGTCGCTTAGTGATCTGGAAGTCCTGTCCTGCTAGATTTCTCACTCTTCCACTCTCACAGTTGATGTAACTCAAGAGTGAAAATAGGAACAAAAATGCTTGAGGGGAGCTGCGATGGTCACATGAAAAAAGCACATCAAGACTGTGCTCCAAACTTGCCTTTATGCTCACCGTGGCTAGGTGGGCAGCCTGA
The DNA here is from genome assembly GCA_024416835.2 of Perccottus glenii. Classification (NCBI taxonomy): domain Eukaryota; kingdom Metazoa; phylum Chordata; class Actinopteri; order Gobiiformes; family Odontobutidae; genus Perccottus; species Perccottus glenii. The sequence continues at coordinate 14,441,593 of CM044546.2, read as the reverse complement.
CGATCACAAGGAGTGGGAGGGAAAGATGCGTGCCTCGGTTGAGTTTTGAATTTTGACACGCAGCCTCGGCCATCCTCGCAGCCCCCTCCTTCTCCGTCTGAAGTGAGAGCTTGCTAGTTGTTCTCTCAGCTGCAAAAGCTACTTTGTACCAGTTGAGCATCTAGATTGATTGAGCCATTGCAGAAAAAGCCACTAGTGTGCTGGGGAGAACAGTGCTGTGCTCTCTCTTGGTAGGTAGGGACTGGAGAAGGTGAGACATCCTGCCCTACATTATTTCCATAGATTTGAACTACATCCCCAGCTGAGAGCAAGATGAGAAAAGCAAGCAGAGTCCTCAACAACGTCTAAGAGCAAGGAAGTGAGGGCTGGCACAAATATTCAAAATCTGTACATCTGCTCACATATCTGTCTTATGCCTACAATAACTGACTCATTCTATAGATATATTTATGAGAAAAAAATAGGTTCTCTTGGCACAGTATTGTATTTTTACTGCCCTGCGAATGTCCTGCTATCAACAGT